>CM008284.1:45745598-45756595 GCA_002319775.1 Fagopyrum tataricum | reverse complement strand
ACTACATGTATATATGGACCAAGTAAAAAAGAGAGAAAATAACAATGGCTTCAGCAACAGTGTGTTGACGAGCCTCCTCGTTGTAAGTGCGCCGCCCTATGCAGCGCGAACAGCTTGGCGAGAGCCGGCGTGGTCTATTCTCGTTCTCACTGACGCCGAAAACCCACTTAATAATAACCAACGGTTTGGAGGCCGGGAATAAACTGACGGTAAGGTGCTTAGGCTTAGGCGGAGACGATGACGAAGAACTTGTGCTCGATGTTGGAGATAGGCACGAGTACACCTTCAACCCTAGACTCTTCGGTTGGACTGTGGTGACATGCAAACTCAGTTGGGGTGACAATTACTCAAGGTTTGATGCTTACAGACAGGAACGCGACAGGAAGAGGTGTGGGAAGGTGTGTCAATGGATTGCCGCTAAAGGCCAAGTTGAAGGATTTGCCTCCGGTGGGGTCGTGATATGTCTATGCTTGGCAACATTCTTAGTATTATACTTTCATATCAGCATACCAACATATCTTATATTATTTTTATTTTAAAGATGGTCATTCCATTCGATTGAGATTTTATACATTCAAAAGATGCTCAAGATCTTTTTTACATAATATATAGTTTCTCTTTATTTCAAGATACTCTTCCATTATTATTGTTATTGTTATCTCACTAGCATGGTATATATCTCGATCATATTCAGACCCTCCTCTAACTAATTATTCTCAATCATACATATATTATCCATATACAATCATAACAAACTCGAAGGTTGTAAAGTCGATTTGTGCATTGTAGAGTATAGCATGAAATACTAATGAGAGAATTGTTAATATTTCGAATATTTGTCCTAATACGAGGAGGTTTTGGCATCTCATTTTCTTTTTGGCTAATCTCGCCAGGAAAATGAATATGTATCGGACCTACTTTAATACCATGCTAATTTTTCATTATCCGTCACGGGTCGAAGACGTGGAAGCCACACATTCAATGAGCCACACAAGCACATGAGTATCCATACTAAAACCAACCGACAATAAGGAGGAGTAACCCATGGACTTATATAGTTATATATTAGGCTCGTAACCCATCAATGATTCCGCATTCATTATCCGTCATGGGTCAAAGACGTGAAAACACACGTTCAATGAGCCATACACATAAGCGCATGTGAGACGCATCTTGTTCCATTACATTTCAACAGGAATGAAAGTAAAGGGGATTAGCATTGTTTTCTCCACTTCAATTCTTTGTATCTCCCTTTGAATTGTCATCATGTTGATGATCGAAGATTTGATTAATTGCTTCAAAGGTATCAAAGCTTGGATAAAGTTTTTCCTCACATTCGACATTCATATCTCTTTGGATTGTAAACAAAACCCTTTCATCTTTCAAAAGTTGTTTTTCTCCGAATCATGACAAGAAGGGTTAGATGAATGATGTTCACAGTTTTGTCATAAAGAGATATTTCAGAGGTAATTTCAATGATCCACTTTCAGTATCAAACTAGTGCATGTTCTTTTCGATGGAACTAATTTTTCTTCTCGGAAACCCAAGTATTAGAATCTCACCTGCTAGGTACATAACTAAATTAGGTTAAATTTAAGGTTCTTGTGTAAATCCATTGTCTAATGATAATAAGGTTTCTAGATGAATAAGAGCAGATTATATGATCAAATGTTGGTTGATCCATTCTATGAAAAATAAAATGACATATAATTTCTCTTGTGTTGAATATGTCAAGAAACGCGGGGATGAAATACTTGAAGTTTCCGGTCCTCGTCGTGTTACCAACTTCATAAATTATATTATCAATTCGAAACAAGGTAAAACTAGTGTTGTTGTCTAATATAATCGATTAAATAAACGGTAAGATGAGCTACATACTATGGACGTTAATCTTCTTGCATTGGTCATGTTAGTAGTCATTGTACTGGTGACATCCCCGAGAAGTTAACTGAGAGAGGCAAAGTTGTAGGTTGTGCAGTCACGTAATTAGGCTTAATTATTAGTATAAGCATATTAGATGCAACATTCTTGCATTGGACTTTCTACCTATTAAGCATGAGAGACTACATTAACACTAGTACAATTTCTATCTTTCTTGGAACAAATTACTTTTGTGTTAGGAAATATGAAATAAAAACTGAAGTTGTTCGGGATTTATTATAAAAACTCCCGACAAAGAAGTATCTTTTTGTTATTAAAAAAGTACATAATTAAAACTCTCGGGACTTATTTTAGTGCCTGTCTAGAGAATAAAATTAGTCATGAGAGTTTATCCTTTTTTCATTTTCTAAAGAGTGGTGCTTCAAAGTTAAAAGATCTATTCGATGTCAAAATTATACACTTTGCGTGTGTAGTCAAAGTTAAAAAATAAATAAATAAAAAAAATTAGCCCCCGACCACGCACGCGAAGTGCATAATTATGGTGATAAATAATAAAAAAAATCAGCATATCTATTAACTCCCTTTTTATTTTATGTTTGGTTATTTTTAGGAATAAAAATAAATACTTTACATCTTGTAATATCATATCATAAAGTACACAAACTTTAACCAGTAAACTAGTTTGAGTTCTCGCATCATATTTTTGGGTTGTTTCTAAGCTTTGTATAAATGGTTAACGATACGAGAATCCAAAATACGATACGAGAAACAACCCAAAATAAGCAGGCAATATTGTTAAAATCGGTGATCATCATCTTTGTATTCAAATCTCACAGCATTGCAAAATTTGAAGAATCTTCACGTAGCTCTCAATTGAAGCTCCTTTTTTTTTAATGAATATAGAGTAACTAATCCTATTTAAAATGAACAACTAAATCCTTCGAATTCATCAACCGACCTAAGTAATGGAAAACGCAGAAAAAGTGGAAGGAAATGGAGAATTGTCTAAAATTAGTGTGAATCTTTTGATCTAGATAACTCGTCTACACTGAATTAAAAGCAAGAACAAAATCAAGAGGGAACACAATCAACACACAGATTTGTTGACAGGGTTCGACTTTCTCTAGTCCCCGGAGTCTCAAGAGGGTGAGACCCCCACAATCAACACACAGATTTGTTGACAGGGTTCGACTTTCTCTAGTCCCCGGAGTCTCAAGAGGGTGAGACTCGTCCCTGAAGTGATTACACTATTCTTTCAAGAGTAAGTTCAGATTACAAGATTATACAAATCAAACAGGACAAATTATACAACTGATAACAAAAAGATTAGAGAGAAGAAACTCGAGAGGAATTCGGCCTCCTCTAGGACTGCCAACACTTGTTGCTAAAGTGTTGGAGAAGCTTCAAGTCTTCGTAACCAAAGTCTTCTTATGGTGTGAGCAAGACCTTGAATAACTAGATTCGTCTTCTTCCTTTCTCTCTAGCTACCTATTAGGGCAAGTTCTTATAGCTCACTTTTTGAGTATCGGGTCTGTCTTGTTTCTCATATGTAGCATTAAAACAATATAAATATATATGTCGATGTATTAGTTAGTTGGGTCAGCGTTGGACTCATCTTTCCCTGATACATAGATATGGACTTAATAGATTTAAAGCCCCATATTAAAATAGACATATCACATAAGCAATCTCTAGTAATCATAGAAGCATACTTGATGGGTTACATACATTACAATTAGGAACTTGAAATCTGGAAAATTGAATAACTAGCAGACAATCGATAGTTTTGGGATTGTATAAGCTCTTCTGGTTTCAATCTATGCATATTTGTGATACAAGACTTTGAAAGTTCAATATTAAGCTGAATATTAAAATAAATAAATAAAGCATCGGAGTATTTGTGATTCAGCACAAAAATAGATGTAAAGAATCACAAAGTTAAAATAAATTAATATGAGCAAAAATTTACTAAACAAAAATTAATATAATAATTACATCAGCTTAGCAACCCCGGATAACAATTTCAGCAGAAATTCACAAAAAAAAAAAAATCAGAAAAATCGATCAATAGATAGAACCCAGAACATGAATGTGTACTCATTAGATCCAACGAATTTTTCAATTAAGTTACATAAGAATATATATTATCCACAAATAAGGAATTATTACGATGTGAACACTTCATGTATAGAAAAAAAAAAAAAAACTTTTTACAGAAGAGTATATCATCCATAAATAAGGGATATTATAAAGCATATTCTCCTATATTCAAAAGTATCTAACGGAAGACTAATATATATATATCAATAGTTCAATACTACATGTATGCACCAAGTGAAAAAAGCGAAAAATAACAATGGCTTCAGCAACACAGTGGTTGACGACGACCCTCGTCGTTGTAGTGTGCGGCGCCGCCCTATGCAGCGCGGACAACTTGGCGGAGACACGACGAGAACTATTCTCACTGCCGCCGAAGACCCACATAATGATAACCAACAGCTTGGAGGCCGGGAATATCCTGACGATAAGGTGCATAGTCTTGGGCGGAGAGAAAGAAGACTACCGTCAAGTCAACGTTGGAGAAACGTACGAATACACCTTTCACCCTAGTATCTTCGGTAACACTAAGGTGGTATGCACACTCAGTTGGGGTGATAACTACTCGAGGTTTGAAGCTTATACACAAAAACGCGACAGGGAGAGGTGCGGGAAAGTGTGTGAATGGGTTGCTGCTAAAGGCCAAGTTGAAGGATTTGCATCTGGTGGGATAGGTGATATTGTCTACGGCTGGCAACATTATTCTTAGTGTTTTACTTTCTTTTATGCTTACCTTATCAGATTTCAACCTGTTAGTGTTTTACTTTCTTTTATGCCTACCTTATCAGATTTCAACCTGTTTCATATACATTTAGTTATATAATTATAAACTTACCAAATATCTTATATTATATTTATTTCAATGATGGTCAAAACCATTCTATCGAGATTTTCTAGATGGTCAACATCTTTTGCTACATTATATATAGTCTATCTATTTGTTTCAAGATACCAAACATACTTATTATTTTCTCGCTAGCACGGTATATCTCGAGCTGATTCGGACCCTCCTCTACCCAATCTCAACCATACATATAATATATCTATGTACAATCATAACAAAATCGAAAGTTGTTGGGTCAATTAGTGTATTGGTAGAGTATTACATAAATTGTTAATTTTTCTTAAATTTGTATTATGTCATCGATGTGATGTGAGACACATTTTCTTTTTTTACATCTCAACACTCTCCCTCGAGTGTTAACTAATTGAACTAGTTAACACTTCACATAGATCGAGCATCTCAATCTCTTTCTAGCTCACCCACAATTTTCCGATGGAATTTTGAATCTCATTCTCTTTTAGTACCTTAATTCCCGTCAAAAAAATAGACTTGGATCGGACCTACCCAAATACCATGTTAATTTTTCATTACCTGTCATGGGTCAAAGACGTGGAAGGCACACGTTCAACGAGCCACAAACATAAGCGTCATCATAAAACCAAGTGACAATAGGAAAAGTAACTCATGGACTTATATATTAGCTAGGCTCACAACCCATTGATGATGATCGAAGATTATGAATGCAAAATTTGAGTCATACGCATAAGCACATGGTTATTACTCCAACTGGCAATAGGAGTAACTCATACACTTATATATTCCACATCCATTATCCGTCATGGGTCAAAGACGTGAAAGATACACGTTCAATGAACGTACCACACACATAATCACATGTTGAATATGCCATGGAACCGTGGGATGAAATATTTGAAGTTTTCAGTCCTCCTCATGTTTACCAACTTCATAAATATATTATAAATTTGAAATACTTGAAGTTTCCAGTCCTCCTCATGTTTACGAACTTCATAAATATATTAGATGAAACATTTTTGCATTGGACTTTATACCTATTATGACGTACTCAGACTTTTGCCATGGTTATTCAGGATGAGGAATAGAAAGAAATCACTAGTCATCCTACTAGTGTGCACATCCCAAGGCTCACACAGAAACCCATGGGCCCAACATGTAACTCTATATATTCAATGTAACAAGAACATACAAAAATCAATGAAATACGCTAATTGGATCCATTCCTCTAGCATGGTATCAAAGCTATACTAAGGACACACGTCCATTAAAAATGTTAAAAGACAACACTGTTAGCCAAGATCCCCTATATCATGACCCTCCTCCTTCTCCATCACTACTACATTTGCCTCAACATCGACCCACGTCGCCTGCTCCTCCATGTTGGAATTCGGTGTCCGGTTTTAGACCAAAGGGCCGTAGTCTCACTTAAGTGAGTAGACGGTTCTCCCAATTGCCAATCAAATTAATATATATATATATAATTATCTTGAAGTGAAATCAAATTATTAACAAGGGTTTGTAATCTCCACAAAGGAGTAGACAAAACCCAACCAAGAGTTTGTAATCTCCGAAAGGAGTAGACGAAACTCTAATATAAATTAAGTTCAATTGCAAGTCTTATAAACCGATTGTTATATATTTAAAACATTGACTTGGATTATGTAATGAGTCATTCATGAAAGAATTTTCCTTCTAAGTGTATTTTCCCCTACACCGGGAATATCCAAATACCTTAGTGGGATAAAACGTTACACGTTACAAAGACTAAGTAAATGACTTACTTGTCTTACTTTGTAAAGAAAGGGTATTCCTAGGTTTCGTCAATACAAAACCAATCTAAGATGGATGCCTATCCTTTGTCAATACAAAGGAACTATACTGGTCTTTCGAGTTTTGCAAACAAGCTATAAGAAGGCCTATCCAATGTCAATACAATGGCACTAAAAGCTTATTTGTTGCAAAAACGAATCAATCATCAAGTGCAAATGGCTCTCCCTTATATAGGCATAGGGGCCAACGTTTTTGGGAAGTTATAACCACCAAAAAGCGGTTAAAAGCGGTTAGAAGCGGTTAAGGAAGTTACATGGAAGTTGCTTGGATGATGGGCCTTGAAACCCTAGAAAGGCCCGAGGCCTGAGGCCCAAACAAGGAGCCCAAAACCGCTCCCCGGAGCTAGCTTAGAGCTAGCATATTTTTCTTGGTCCAAATACTTCCAATGAGCTTTATTCACTTTCACATAGCTAGGGTAAGCTCCAAGATCCGCAAATACTCAATATCTTAGCTCAAGCTAGTGTAGCTCATAAAGAAGCTCACTAGCTGCTTCATTGACATTCACTAAGCATTTGGCTTGGATTGCTCCCAATTTTTAACCACATGTTCTTTAGCCAATATAAGGCTTAAGAACCAAAGGTGTGCCGAGAAACCGTGGCTAAAAAGCCCCAAGTATCGGCCTTGTAAAATCTGGCACAGGTTGACCTTGTCGTAGATCACCTTGCTTCGATTCGACTCCCCTGACAATACTAGTTGCTCTTAGTGCCGGTCACTTGGCTTGCCTCCCGCAACCCAGACCATAGTGACACACATGTGAACAACTCATTGCACCTTGTCTCGAGACAAGCTCAATGGTTACAATGAAGACTTAGCCCAAATCTCCAACATTCCTCCCCCATTTGAGCAAAGTCAAGAAACTTTTTATAGACATACATCCAAACAAAATATTCGCATAATCATAAATTTCTTTCGATTGAATTTATTGAATTAGTATAATTACACATTCTGCACTAAAGAATCGTGGTGTCCCAATGGATTGAACCACTTAACTTGTCTAAGTACATGAAGGCAACATACACGAAATTTACATTTCCTTTACAAATAAATAACACATTTAAAGGCTATTGTGTCCTAATCCTCTAATGAACATAAAGGCGAGTCGACCATACACTCCCTTGAAGAAGCCTTGACACTTCACGTTCACGTAGCCAACTCTCTTATGATCTTGCACCTATAATTGCAATTTTTCAAAAGAGTTGTTAAGAAATTGCTTATTTCAAACTATACATATTATATAGGCATAGAGCATTACCTTGGATGGACATTTTATGCTCACAACTTCTTGGAATGGGCTTGCCTCATTGAATTTGGATAAGGCATCAAGCCATATGCGAATTGGGTGTCCCACGACAAGTCGTTTTTAGTTTAGGTCATTAACCCCATCCCCTTGGCTGACTTTTGAACTAAATCCCTAGCCAAGCTCTTGGTTAAATGATCGGCTAGATTATTGTGTGTTCTCACAAAATCGACCGATATTATACCGTGAGTTATGAGCTCTCTAACCGAGCTATGTCTCACACCAAGATGTCTTGATTTTCCATTGTACGTTTGACTATAAGCTTTAGCCAACGTAGCTGCACTATCACAATGAATTGAGATAGGAGAAACCGGTTTTGGCCATAGAGGAATTTCTAGAACCAAATTCCTTAGCCATTCAGCTTCCTTACCGGCAGCGGCAAGTGCCACAAACTCGGACTCCATGGTCGAGGTTGTGATGCACGTTTGCTTCTTTGAAGCCCACGAAATGGCACCACCACCTAGCAAGAAAACCCATCCAGTTGTGGACGAGTGATCCTCTAAATTAGTGATCCATGACGCATCTGAGTAACCTTCTATCACCGAAGGATACTTAGTATACAGGATGCCAAAACCCATGGTTCCCTTGAGGTACCTAAGCACACGCCTTAGTGCCTTCCAATGTTGTGAGCTAGGACAACTCGTGTACCTACTCAATTTACCAATAGCAAAAGCAATATCTGGCCTAGTGCTAGTCATTGCATACATACAACATCCTATTACTTGTGCATACTCAAGTTGAGAAACGGCCGATCCTTGGTTAGGCATCAACTTCTCACTTGAGTCCATAGGAGTACTAACAATTGTACTCGTATCACATTGGAAGCGTTTGACAACCTTCTCAATGTAGTGTGATTGCGTGAGGCTTAAGCCTTTAGCATCACGTTTGATTCTTATGCCTAGAATCACATCCGCCTCACCTAGGTCTTTCATTGAAAACTTAGTAGACAAGAAATCCTTGGTGAGGTCTACTTGTCTTTGGTTTGTTCCAAAGATTAACATGTCATCAACGTATAAGCATATGATCACACCTTGACCGGTATGATCAAACTTACTATAGACACACTTGTCAGCTTGATTTATCTTAAATCCATTTGACAATACGACATCATCAAACTTTTGATGCCATTGTTTTGGAGCTTGCTTTAGTCCATACAATGATTTGACCAAGCGACACACTTTGTGTTCTTGTCCTTTCAAGACAAATCCTTCGGGTTGTCTCATATACACTTCCTCATCTAGATCACCATTAAGGAATGCCGTCTTGACATCCATTTGGTGAATCACTAGATTGTGTATAGCCGCCATAGCTATTAATAACCTAATGGTTGTAATCCGAGCCACCGGAGCGTATGTGTCAAAGTAATCAACACCTTTCCTTTGTCTAAAGCCTTGAATGACCAAGCGTGCTTTAAACTTGTCAATGGAACCGTCAACTTTCATCTTCCTCTTGAAGATCCATTTGCACCCCAAAGGTTTGCAACCGGAAGGAAGGTTGACCAACTCCCATGTGTGGTTGCCCACAATGGAGTCCATCTCCTCTTGGATTGCTTCCTTCCAAAAGGCAATATCTTGAGACTTCATGGCCTCCTCAAATGTCTTTGGATCCTCAGCTATATGAAAGTAAGAGTGACGATCCATTTCATTATCCCTTGATCCTTCAACCAAGAACACTTGGAAATTTGATTTTTGGGACAAAATAGTGCTCAAAGGAGCAATCTCCGCCGAGTCAAGCCCATGTGAGGCTTGCCATGATTCAACTTGAATCCTACGACGTTTGTTTGGGTGTTCCTCATCTAAGGTCATGTTGATCACTTCCCTAGGCCTAGGAGCCGAGGTGAAACGATCTTCATCAAAGATGGCATCCCTAGACTCTATAACGGTGTTGACCGAGATGAAGTCATTCGGTTCTATCACATAGAACCTATAAGCTTTTGAGTGTTCGGCATAGCCAATGAACACACACTCAACACCTCTTTCACCTAAAGTCTTTCGTTTATTGTCATTTAGCCTAACTATGGCTCGACATCCCCACACTCGCAAGTAGTGTAGGTTTGGCTTCCTTTTGAACCATAATTCATAAGGAGTCTTCTTGCTTCTTTTGTTTGGGACACGATTAAGCAAGTAGTTTGCCGTGAGCATAGCTTCACCCCAAAACGAGTTCTTAAGACCCGAGTAAGAGAGCATCGCATTGACCATCTCTTTAAGCACTCGATTCTTTCGTTCGGCCACACCATTTGATTGTGGTGTGTAAGGTGCCGTGGTCTCATGTATGATCCCGACACTCTCAAAGTATTCCTTATCCATAAATTCACCACCACGATCCGTGCGTAGTCTTTTTATTAAGGTACCTTGTTGTAACTCAGATTCATTCTTAAATACATAGAATTTGTCTAAGGCATCACTCTTTGCCAAAGAGTAGATATACATAACAATACCTAGAGTAATCATCTATGAATGTTACGTAATACTTCTTCTTTCCTAATGAAGGAGTAGAGTGCAAGTCACCTAGATCCGAGTGGACTAAGCCGAGCATAGATTGTTTCTCTTTCAATTCTAGGAAATGGAAGTCTTGTTATTTTGGTCAACATGCACGTTTTACACTTATCTTTTGGTAAGTCAAGTTTAGGTAAAATACCATCTTTAGTCATGTCATTCATACGTTTAATGTGAACATGTCCAAGTCGTGCATGCCATTTAACAAAATCACAATTGGAAGATGACAATGTAAATAAACTATTCTTATTATTATTAATATTAGAAAGTTTATTACATAAAGAGAGAAGAAACATATTGTTGTTCCAATGGCCAAAGCCTACAAATGTGCCTCTCCTAGATAATACATAGCGGTCGGCTTCTATGACTTGTTTGAAGCCAAGCCTATTAAGTACACCACCGGAAACCACATTCTTTCTAATGGCCGGTGCATGTAGAACATTTGACAAGACTAGTGTCTTGCCACTTGTGAAGTATAGATCAACCCGCCCTCTTCCTAGAACGGGGGTGGTAGACTCGTTTCCCATATGTATGAGTGCTCCATCGTTAGCGACGGTGTACGTCTTGAACCATCGGC